>JAYKQN010000003.1:11730000-11772500 GCA_036785175.1 Eupleurogrammus muticus
CTAAAGTTCATTAAAAAAATAGCAAAGAAATAACAATGCAAAATTGATTCATAATATGAGTTCTGTAAAGAATTCTTCAAGAGAACGATGTTGTTCATTAAGGCTTTCATTTTGAAGATTTTACTTACTTTACTCACTTTCTCCTTCTAAGCTGTAGTGATCTTTATGCCAACTGGGTTTTAGTGAGTATTTATGACTGTTGGATTTAACATTACTTTGGTTTACATATCTGCTTAAAATCTAAAGCAGCATTCATGAATATAAGAATATAAAACGTTTGATAATGATATGAATGTATTTATCTACGTTTTATATTACATATTTATTTTCAAGTTGTTATTTCCAATGCAGAATCTATATTTACAGAGACTGCATTGCGTTGTAACACATCACTATCATTATTATGGCATTTTTGTAGGAAAGGCATCCTGATGTACACGTTGTTTTAAATGTGAAGTTCTGCCAGAACCTCTGTACCTCAGATGAGAACAATTATACTGTGAAATTATTAATTTAAGAGTATTACCGTAATAGTATATATTAATATTTGCGAGAATACACAAGGATTTTACATATGTGAATGCTCATCACTTACCGTGCGACATGCCACAGGTTACATGAAAGCAAAATGAATGTCATTGTAATGGAAAAACCAAGACCTCTAAATAGCTCTACATGTCACTGGGTTGGAGAGAATTATAAGAACCTTTTTTTTCACCTATTTCAACTATTTGACATTTCTTAGACTTAACGCTGAATCAAGTGAATAATCCATACTTGCAGCAGTAAAAAAAAAAGTAAGTTCAGTAAAGCTTTGTTCATACTGTATGAATTAAAATCACTGTAATGTTCACACACACAAATTTCTGTATTGTAATTAGGAATCTTTAAGTTGTGCTTTGCATAATTGTAATACAAGATCTTTTCACCAGGAAAGAAGGAGACATCCCAGACGAGAAAAATCAGTTAAGCAAGAGATCTGAAGTTAAATGGTAATAATGAAGAGAGAGTAGAACGCCTACATTTTTTGGAAGCAGAATCTAGTTTTTGACCCAAATCTAGCAGTTATGAAAGAGAGAGAGAGAGAGAGAGAGAGAGATTATAAGAAAGATAGTGAAGAGAAGTAAAAAAAAAAAAAAAAAGTCACTAATGTCATGAGGAGTCTTGCTGGGCTCGTATGGGGATCTGATGCTGCATCATTAAAATATAAAAAATATGGTATTAATTCAGGCAGGAATAGATTATGGTGGTGTGGTGTGTGTGGACTGTGCTGTCAGATCTGGATTTTATTCACACTCGTGCTCTGAGGCAGAGTGGAAACGGTGTGTGCTCTTCATGTGGGGGCAGAGGAGATGCCACTGCAGCTCTGTAGGAAACGGCTAATGGCCGACCACTGGATAAATCTAAGAGGACACAAAGACAGTCACCCGGCTAAGAGGGTTCTGGGTCCTTGCTGGGAGAAGGAAAAAAGGACAACCGTGTTGTAGCCTGTGAGGTCTTGTCTGGATACTGCAAAAAAAGAAAAAAAAAAAACGCTTGTGTGGACATAGAACTACTGAATATCAAGCACAGAAATAAATCTTCAGAATTACCGCGATTACACGGCTTCTTACGGATGAGTCAAAGGATCCAATAACAGCAGAGCGTTAGCATTCAGGGGGCCAGGGGAAGTGACGGCAAGTCAAATACGCATAGTGACTCGGTGTGTAAGCACTGTCAAGCATTAAAACAGGCTTAGGCAGTAATCACCACAATTTACTATATCAGCTGCTGTTGACTAATTTAACGTCAGCCGGTTAGGGGAAAACATTCCGTTAATGTGGCACACACGGGAATTCCCAGAAATGAGAAAGCACGCAAGTTCAAAGAGCAGGTGGTCGGGGGAAATGCGCAACGTGTGGGAAGGGATTGGTCACCGCAACCTGACTGACACTTTATATCATGGAGCCGTTCCGTAGGGAAGGTTTAGGGTAAATAAATATGTTTTTTAATAAAATATCATGCTCAATAACCTAGTAAATCAGACGCTGAATCTGTGATGGAATGAACTGGACAGTCAGCACTTTTTATTTGCTCTTTGCTCATCTGGCAATAGAAACTAAAACAAATATAAGTGATAGAAAGTCAACAATAAATCACTGTGGAGGTTTGACCTGCTGAGACTCTGAACAAGTACCCAGTAATTTACTGGTTAAACACTGATTCCAGATGTAGCCGGATTTTTTTTTTTGTCTTTTTCTTTATCTTCTGATCTCCTTGTTCGCCTGTTTTTCTCACCTCTGGTGGCCCAGGATGTGTGTGTGTGTGTGTGTGTGTGTGTGCGCGTGTGTGTGACAGAGTCAGGTCTCCGGTGTTAAGAGCTTACTTAGTGCTGCTTTTCTAAAGGGTTGAGAGCTGCTTTTCTAAAGCGTTAGAGGGGCTTTTGACGCCCTGCGTGTCTAAGAAGACCTGGGCATGAAAGAGCAGCACTCAATTCTCACACATGCACCCCTTCATCCTTCCCCCTCCTCCCTACTCCTTTCCTCTCACACTGGACACACACACACACACACACCCACACACACACATATCCTTTACCTACTGTTATACAGTTTCTGAAACTCCTTTGTACGTGCCCTGCCTTCTTCCCAGGTCCAGGCAGACTGGGAGTTCCTGTGTGTTCCCGTGTGTGGCAGGGTATGGGTCGGAGTTGGCAGAGCAGTAAACTAATCATCTTGTTCAAATCCCTTTCGGAGAACCCTAATCCTATTAAGTATAAGAATGTGTGACTGGGCAGAGAAGGAGCTGGAAAATCAAAAGTGAAATAGGAAGAGAAAAGTGAGAAAGGAATAGACAAGAGCGAGAGGTATGTGAAGGGAGGATGCAGCAGGTTTAGGATTCGGTCAGGATGGTCAGGAAGAGGCTGTGTGTGTGTGTGTGTGTGCGTGTGTGTGTGGATCCTTCAGCTAATTCAGAGAGTGGACCCCCAAAGATCACACTTCTGTGAGCAATTAGGAGGAGAAAGACTCCCAAAGAAAAGAGAGGAGATGAGGGGAGAAAAGGAAAAGGAGGAGAGGGAGGAGAGGAGGCTTTCTGAAGACAATGAGGAGGATTATTGAACACACTGGGCCAGCACCGGCACCTGGGAATGTGAAGGAATGCGTGTGTGTGTGTGTTTGTATATGTGTGTGTGTGTGTGTGGGATTGTGTACAAGAATGGATCACGACGCCTCTGATTTAGTTAGAATATCTTTCTCCCTCAAAATGGAAATCTCGGGGTTGCAGCATTTAAAAAATGAGAGCGACCAGCGTGGTAGAAAAACGATTCTCCCTATTTTTTCCTCTTTTGAGAGAGGAGAAGTTATTATGCAGAATCACACGCCTCCTCCCACACAGACGCCTCCTCCTCCTCCTCTTCCAGCCTCCTCCCGCAGCCGCTCTCCTCTAAACTAATATTGACTTTGCTGCTGAATGACAGATCTGCAGTCTTCCTCCCGCTCCCTCTTCCCCGGCTCATTGTCTGTTTCCCTTATTCGCCATCACGCCTCGCACACATACTTTAAATGCCAGGTAAGACGGTTGCTATGGTTACCGCACCAGGGTGGACACTTAGGGGACATTTTGGCTTGACGGCGAGGACGTCCCCTGTGTGTGTGCGTGTGAGTGCGCCTGTCATGCGACCAGGATGGCAATCTTCCACTGAAACACTGTGTGCATGTGTGTGTGAGTTTAGTTTACAAAACTGGCCTATTTTTATCTTGCTGCTGTGCTAAGGACTTTTATTTTGCAATTTTTCTTCCCTGAAAACTGGAGGCCAACACGACTGCTCGCCTGCGATCGATTGATGTCCTAAATAAATAGCTTTCTATTCTATTACCAGCCGTTTTATAGCGAGCCCTCATCCAAACCGGCCGCACGCAGCTCGCCAAACTTGTTAGCGCGAGCATCTTGTTGCTGCGGCAACGACAACTGCGAACAGACGGACGGATGGTGGGTATACCTGGAAAGATTAAAGCGGTGAAATTACAGCGCTCATACGTGTCCTGGTGTGTACACACGTGTGTGAAGCCAGACTGATTACGTTGCTTTCCAGCCCGGGAACAGATTAGTCAGCGGTCTGAGACCATGACATCATCTGAAATGTTTACACGTGCAATTATAGACAAGTGAGGAATACATCTGTTACACACACACACACACACACACACACACACACACAGGAGAAATATGGACAGTGGCTTGCAGCAATACAGTAATTGCATATGAGGAGAGCTGAGACACACTTAGTAATGGGAGCATGGTTTCCCTCCAAACGTCTGATGATGATATTTAGACTTGAAGCAGCTTCAACTCAAAAACCCAACAAACTGTGCACCTGTGCTGCTCCGGGTTCACGTGCCGGAAAACAGCCCGCTTCACTTCTTTCTTGACAGTTTTTTTGAGAGAGCAGCAGCAATACAGGAGAGACGTTTATTACCAAAGGCAGAATAAACCCTACGTGTGTGTGTGTGTGCATCATTACTTGAAAAACAGGAACAAAGACACACACACACACACACACAGTTGGATGAACATGTTGTAAATGATAAAATCCTGATGTCTCCCCCGTGTCCCTGATCCAGGTCGTCCAGCTGCTTTTTTCAGCGTTCAGGTTCATGCACATACCTGCCATGCCATACACATACCACAGCAGAAGAAGAAAAACACACACACATTCCCAAACAGACGCACACACACTAAGGTATAATGTCATGGGATGTATAGACGTGACCAAGAGCAAGATGAAGCATCTGTCCATATGTCTGTTTGTCAGAAAGATGTTTAAACACACTCTAGTAGTAACAGTCTGTTATTTAAACTTTTTATTAAAGTAAACTGGATTTAGAAATTGGACAAACAATGAAGTGAATAATTGAATAAACTAATCATTAGTAATTGACAAATTGAATGATAATTAAATAAGTTTGTTGCAGCTCTACACCTTCGCCTTCCTGCTGATTTAGAGTTGAACCTCTCTCCTGTTTTTATTGTGGCTGCAGTTAGACACAAAACAGATTCCTAAAGATTCAGTTTGTCTCATCCTTTTTGATATTTTAACTGAAACCTATAAAATTCAATTCTCGCACCTCCCGTGAAAAGCCTTCCATCTGTTCCTCCCAGTCTATGCTCACATTTCCCGACATTTCTCTCCCACATTCTTCTTTCTCGTCTTCAATATTTCTTCCTCCCCCCTTTCCTCTTTTTTTTGTATTCCCTCACTTCTCCTCCTCTTCCTCTCCCCATCCTCTCCACCTTCCTGTGCTCTGTGTAATGAGTCTAATCCATCAGCCAGACAGTATTAATCGTATTCCGATAGCTGTGTGTTCACTCGCAGCTCGCTGCTGTCTCCATCTCTACGAGTCAATAACCCCAGCTCTAACACCTACACACCGTCTATGAAAGATAGGCAAAGAGGGTGTGTGTGTGTGTGTGTGTGTGTGTGTGTGTGTGTGTGCGAGAGTTTTAAAACCAGCTCAGCACTATGACCAAATTTATTGCAGCCTCTGCCTGGAAGGGTGTCCAAAACACACACAAGACGTAGACACAGACACACACACGCAGCTAAAATGACCACCGCCGGACGCGTTGCCAGACCACTCGGCGGCCACAGGCTCTCGGTCAGTGACATCATATCCTCTTCCTGTTTGCCTCTAACATGGCCTTACAATAACAAATAGAGCAGATAAATAGAATGTGACAGCATAAGGACGCTTGTCTGGGTCTATTTGTGTGGGTCAGAAACGTTTTCACCCACGTCTTTGACCTGATCTGCCACAAACTCCCTGACCCAGTAAGCCTCCGTGGGGTTTTCCATTCCATTCTATTTCCCTCTTACTTTTCACCCTCAACAATTTGCCACGTCCACCCGCCGCTTGAACTATTCTCCTCGTCGTTTCATCTCTGCGTCAGCCTTTTTCATTCATCAGTCATTCACTGGTTCTGGCCGTCTGTCGTCCAGGGATCCGGCTCAGCAGAAGCTTCGGATTAGAAGTCAAACATCTGAGTTTGCAGAGAGCCTCGATCCTATATTTGTGTAATATTAGTCATATTCATGCCGATAAATGAATTTATTAAAACTAGCTGATTAGCTAAACAACCAGACCTCATCAAAAATAAAATGTGAACAGCTCATAAATTATTTAACAACTTTAGAATAGAAACATTTTGGTGAGTGACAGCTGAGCCTCAATGGAGACGGTTTATGGTCAGTGTGTTTTTACGTCAGGAAGGAGGGGTTGCATAGCAGTAGAAAGAGGCATGGTGTGTGTGTGTGTGTGTGTGTGTGTGTGTGTGTGTGTGTGCGGGCAGGCAGCAGCAGAAGGCTGCTGCAGTGTGCCGATGACTTCCTCACCCCGGTGTCATTATTCACAGTTTACAAACCATGACAAGACAGGCAGACAATCACGCACACACACACACACACACCTTCTCTCCCACAAACACACACGCACACACGGGAGCACGCGCACTCCTCTTAATTCAGCTCAGTGTGCAGTTTTGTCTTTCCTTCGCAGTGTTTACCCAGCAGCTTGGAGTGACATGCTGCTGAGGCTCCTTATGCATGAGCACACACACACACACACACACACATACACCTTTTCTCTTGCACCACTTGCAAGTCAAAATCTTTCATATATATATACATATACATATTCATATACATTTTGACCTGACATATATGCTTGGCATATATGATACTGCTGTGTCAGTTGGGGTCATTCAACAGTAAATATACAATGAGGTCAAAGGTCAGTGAGTTTTTCAGCAGCTTTTCGCTTATACCCGTACCTGTTTTTAGAATGTTATGCAGGTCAGACGATTGCGCTGTGGGACATATTCCAGTCCACCCGGCAACGTGGGAAGCGACAAATGCGTTTTCTGCTCGTAATCACATGCTCTCAGTCAGTAAACACCTACCGGGCTCTCCCTGTAGGAGATCCACACCGTTGGTAGAGAGCACTGATCGGGGCACCGTCACTTTTCCACATAAATTTATCTATCTTATATTTTTTTCTTATATAATAAGAAAATATAATTTGCCAAAGATACTTTGTAACATACACAACTGTTGTTTGTTCTTCTAACGTCTCTGTGTGGGTTGAAGTCTTTTTCACTCCGAAGGCTGAGTGCTGCAGTGAGGGATCCGTTTTGTTGTCAGAAAGAATGAATGTCGACTCAGAAAGCAGATGGAGACAGATGTTCTGGATCACATATTTGTCATAAAATTGTCCTGAACTCACTTTCTCTTCTTTTAGATGGATTGGGCTGCGTTTTTGTACATTTTGATTGTTTGACATCAATACAGTTATTTATTGTAATAATGGACACCAGACAAAAATAGGGATGTTATTATGCATTGACACTCAAACCTATAGGCAACAAGTCCTAACCCTAAACCGTAGCATCTTTTAGACTTTGGTAGGAAGCCAGGAAAGACATTCACACAGAAAAGTCCCTGAGAGCTTGAACCTGTGACTTAGATTTTCATTCTACCATTATAGAAGACACATAAAACCATGTTGTGTGTCTGTTCATATTTTCAATGAGGAAACAGAAGGCCCTAATTTGTGTTTTTGCTCCTAAAGTGAACTCCTGAGCTGTGTTAGGGCGTGATCAGACTGTCTAGCATTTCACATTTGTCCCAGCATTGCTGCGTTAAAGCCATCATTTGCCACCAAAAAAAAAACATGACTTTAAAAGCATCAAGATACAATTTAAAAACAGTTGATTAAAATCAAAAGTTTAAAATTAATAAAACAGACTGAAAATCATGGAAACATTAGTTTTTTGTTCATAGCTCCTAAAAAAGTAAAAAAAATAAATTCATGAATTCATTAAACACAAAATGAAGTGTGTATGAATTTATCACAGTTTAACTTTTTGAGAGTATTCATGAAAAAAAATCAAGATTTCTTTTTTTGAAAAGACAAAATAAAGGCGTTGAAGAAAATTGCAGCCTTTCTGATTCATTCTTGTTACAGTCAATAAAGTGAAAAGGTGATATTTTTCTATAAAGTACTGAACGACATCCAAAAAGAAAGGCTCCAGATCTACGTCACGCTCCCCCCATTGTTGGAGTTTTTCGGGTCAGTGTTTCCTGAGTGACAGCCGAGAGCTGGTGCCAGTGTTTTGGAGGAATGAGCTGATTTTGAGAGGTGAATGAAGTGTTGAGACACATTTCGCTGGTTCCAGTGAGTTTTGGAGGTGAAACATGTTGGTGATGCAGACTGCGTGAATAGTTTCAGAAAAAAAGGGGCTTCACTTGCACTGCATCTTTGCGATCCAAAACAGCTGCAAATGAAAGCACAAACTGACTATTTAATATGAGCATATATATATATATAAGCATTATTGCATTCCTAACATTCCTAAGCTGCTGGTTTCATCTGTTTATGAATGCTTTTCTTGCTGTGGTTGTGTGAACTGGTCTCACAAAAAAGATAAAAATTGTTGCTAATTAATTCACTTGCTTCATTTATATTTTTTCCAGCTCTAATATCCATCAGGGGATTCTACCACTTGTTGCTTTTATTGTTTCTGACATGATTTTCATTTGTTCATATTTTTGTTTTGCGAGTGTGAGAGGTTGTGGTTCATGAATTAACCTTGAAGAAGAATGGACACAGATAATTGTTCACTGTTTTTCTGTTTTTCACTGTGCTTCTACAAACGGTGCAAATTTGTCTGCAGCATTTGATTTGATGTTTTTTTTTTCAGCTATGCACATGAAAACAGGTGGACGGTCGGAGACGTGTTCCGCAGACACAATGAGCGGGTTGGTCATCGCTCGCTCAATAATAGCAGCGACGGATCGGATTTCTCCCTCCAGGCACTATTAGAGTGTGTGTGTCACATGTGTGTGTGTGTGTGTGTGTGTGTGTGTGTGTGTGTGTGTGTGTGTGTGTGTGTGTGTGTGTGTTAGAGATTGAAAGTGTTTCCTCTCCCGAGGCCTCTCACTTGAACTCGGTGCGAGAATGAACCTCTTGTCAATCGTCTACTCGGGGCTGTTTAGGGAAATGAGGGACTCATCAGTCAGCCGCTGGGCTCTGGGAGGGCGATGAGCCGGCGAGAGTTTACAGTATCTGACCCAACACCTACACAACGCTGTTAGACCAGAGGGAGGGGGGGGGGACAAAAAAGATGGAAGAACAACATTTGTGGCCATCCGAAAGAAATCCAAGTGCTATTCAGATAAAAAAAAAGAACAAATTGGCAAAAAGGCATAGTTTCTGCTTTTCTTTTATCACTACTCCGCCTCCTCCTCTCCCTCTCGGCTACAAATCTATTCAAGATGTCCCCCCCCACACACACACACACACCCGACCCCCCCACCCCTCTGTTTGCCAGCTCCTGGCAATCGCAGGCGAGCTGAAATATTCCTCTTCAAATAGTTTCTCTCCGTCAATGTTGTCTTTCTTTCTTTCACCACCGTAGAGGCTCGGGTCACACACACTTGTCACTCTGGACCAGCTGTCCTGCACCATCTGTCCACTGTCCGCTCGCACACGCACGCACACACACCCTCGCGCACACACACACACACACACACACACGCACACACACACACACACACACACACACACTGCAGCCCTGGCTCTAAAATGTGGCAGTTACTGGCAAAGACCCCATGCCCAAGAACAATTTATGTTTATCGGGCTGTGTCAAAATAAATACAATATCTGACAATGATAGGAAAAAGACAAAGAGCGAGAGAGGTGAGAGACGGAAAAAGAAGCAAGTTAACAAAACAAACAAAAGCTGAGATCCATTTCCACATGGCCAACAGTGATTATAAGAAGTCATGCATGGTCTGGACAACTTCTTGTACGCTTGTACACGCTTTTTATTGTTTTTCGTGTGTGTGTGTGTGTGTGTGTGTGTGTGTGTGTGTGTGTGTGTGTGTGTGTGTGTTTGCGCTACACTTTAACTCAGCACCATATGTTTTGATGTGGGCAAAAATACTGTGTGCGTGTGTGTGTGCGTGTCTATTCGTGTGTGTGTGTGTGTGTGTGCACTCTGCATTCCTATGAGCAGCAGGTTGGAAAGACGGGCCATGAAAGCAAACAGTGTTGGCCACTGTGTCTCCTGGGCTCCAGCCAGACAACACACACGCATGCAAATACTCTATAGATGCACGCGCACACACACACACTCATACAAAAACACGCATGCATACACACACACACATCAATTTTTTTTTCAATTATATTTTTATTAGCGAAACATAAGATGATGATCACATTACAAATTTTAATTCATAACTCTTTGCTCTGTTTATACAACCTGATAAAGGAACATCCAAGTCACCTCTAAGTATACACCGAAATTTAAGTTTCCCTTATCATTGCATCACCTGGTGTTTGAGCTTCACTGTGTAGAAGAATATGCACTAAACGGCTGTTTTTACACTCATAGGAAAGGCTTTGGTCCAGTATGAAACTCTGCACATACACTAAGAGACAAAAGTAATTGTAATAATTGAGTCTGTGGGAGAAGGACTATATGCACTGTTTATAAATAATAATATGTATAAAAAGATATGTATATATATGTATAGGCTTAATATGTATATTAAGCCTGTTTGGCCTTTTATCCGAGTGGCTGATATCTCATTTTAAAACTCTGCCAATCTGCCAAAACAAGCAAATGTTATTGTGTCCTGGCCAACTAAACTGCCACCATTGAGCATATTCCAGACCCCCAACTCTACATCCAACACGTGATTCAAAACTCACTCACAGTCTGCCATGTTCTGCCAAATACTTTTTTTTTTGCTCAATTATAGTTCATCAACGCAAAAAGGTTTTAACTTCACCCAACGCAAACTGTCTCTGTCTATAACGCCAGGAAACGTCTCCATGCCGTTTGATCGCGTACATCCCGACCAGCCACGGCTAATTTGCTGCGGCGCTTCTCGCTTCCACGGGGCGAGTTGAGACATTTCAGCATTGCAGAGCTGAGCGATGCCGCTGTTCCATTTACTAACCACAGCACTTAGGCTCCGGAGCAATGGAGCAGGTGCAGCTAATGCATCCCCATTATTCAATTAGGGGAAAAGTAATGGTTTTGCTTCCCCACTTTTTGTCTTGTAAAAAAATAAACTCGCCGTCCTTCAGCCCCTGCAATCAGCTGATTATATTTAAGCGGCTTATATCAACGATCATTTGGCTGTTCCCAGCGACTGTCAAAAACAAGTAATAAAACATCAGAGATTTCTGAGGCCCCTCTGAGTTCAGTCCAACGAATTGTTGATTGTTTGCCACAGCCCGCTCCGACTGTCAATCACAGCCATTCCACACAGGAGCCAGACTGCTCACCAAGGTGAGAAACATGATGTTTATCTTAAGTGTGACCGCGGACTGGAAATAGAACATAGGAAAAGATAGTCTAGCGTATGTCGAATGATCACGCTCTGAAGTAGGTTTACCAGGCCGACGGCTCATTATTCTGAAATCCTCAATAGTTTGCAAAACGTCCCATTGGACTGAAAGCTCATTAGTCCGACAGCCTGTTATCCCGAAAACAAATGCCCATTGCTCTGAAAATACAACTCTGGTCTTACTCCTCTGGGTGTTCACTGGCTATTACATTCTCCCAGTGTTTGTATGTGCATGATGTCTACAATACTTAGAGTGTGTTGTTTTTTTCTTTTTTTTTCTTCTGTTCTTAACAGATGTGGGGAATTGGTTCATATGTATGTAAGAACAAACAATTTAGGTATCATATGACTAAAGTGTGGAACTGTTTCCTACACTGTAAAACGTTTACATTCAAATGTATGGTAACTACCCGTCATTTTCTTTTGCCGCATATTTCTCACTTCAGGCAAGAGGCAGGGACACGCACCATTTACTCATGCCTACGATCAATTTAGGAGTCTCCATTAACCTCAGCATGTTTTTGGACTGTGGGAGGAAGGTAGAGAAACTGGAGAGAAGCCATCCAGACACACAGAGAGAACATGTGAACTCCACACAGAAAGATCCCAGCTCAAGGCCTTGAATGTGCGGCCTTCTTGCTGTGGGGCAATGACGCTACCCACTGCTCCAGCAATTATACATGAAGTTACTGTAATTATGTTTCACAGGAGACATACTGTAAAATAAAGAATAATAGATGCAACCAAACAATTGAATACTGTGATATCAGTTGTATTTAACTTTTTTTTTTTTTTTGATAATACAGTAACTCAGTGGAATATACAGCAATCTCTAATAGTTCTCTAATAGTTGTTTACAGTAATGTTACTATGTTTAACACAATGAATAACTGCAGATTTCCCAGCAAAGTTTTACAGTAAACTGTCGGAGGAACACCGCAAAAAATTGTTAAATTTAATGGAGCCAAGCTTACCATTAAACATCTGGGATAACTTATACGTTTTCTAAAAGTTATTTTATGATTTCTTACAACTCATAAAAAGACTAAAAATTTAACATCAGAATTTGGTAAGAATTTAAGACTAGTGCAGACATCTGTTATTTGACTTTATCCGAGCAGTTAGGCAGCGTGAAAATGCAGGAAATTTGTCTTAAGTTACGATTTTCTCACCCCCTCCTCCAATAATGTGTCTTTCTAAGTTTGCTCGTCCACTTTAAAACATAACCAGGCACCAGGACACATGAGCAGCCGCGCTACAACCTCCACGATGAGGTTTGTGTCCCAAATATAGAGAATATGATCAGGTCAGAGCTCGATGAGTGACAGGCGACATTCCAGCCACGCGGACCTAGGGGGCGCTGTCTGAGCTACACACCAACACACTGTTTTAAAGGCTAAATTAGATTAGCAGGGTGTGTGTGTGTGTTTGTGGGTGCACCAGGAGTGTCATATTAGTTGGTAATGCATTGAACAGCTGTGACACACACACACACACACACACACACACCCACACCCACACACACACACACACACACACAAAGACACCAACACACTAGCATGCATATAAACTGATTAACATTACCAGAATACCACACTCTAGCCCTGACCTCTAAGAGATTGATTGACAAGCCGACTGTTTTTAAATGCATATGTATGCCCCAAGCATGTGTGCGTGTGTGTCTGTGTGTGTCTATGTGTGTGTGTGTGCATCGGTACACAGCATTCAATGTGTGTGTGTAATGGAAGAAGTGGACTGATGTAATGAGGCTGTAATAAGGCTGAAGCTTAATCCTGGTGAAGACAGACATATGCCTCTCACCCCTACGCGCACACACACACACACACACACACACACACACACACACACACACACTCAAACACACGCACATACAAACACACACACACACACACACACACACACACACACTCACCCATACCCCTATGCACATGTACACACACACTTTCTTTTTCCTCCCTCCTTTCCTTCCTGCCTTCGTGTTTCTCTTTCTTTCTTCTTGCCACCTTTTCTTTTTCATCTTTTTTTTCTCAACAAACTTTTTTTAGTTTCCTTTCACCAACACTTTTACACTTAATTCCAGGTTTCATTCTTTTCCACCTTCTTTTCCTATGTTCTTTTTTTCTTTCCTATCTCCTTTCCCTAACAATTGTTCCTGTTTCTTTCCCGCATCCTCTTCTAAACCTCCTTACTCCTTCCTTCCTTCCTTCCTTCCTTCCTTCCTTCCCTCTTGTCCCCTCTCCTAACATTTCCTTTGCTCAGTCACTTCTCCTCCTCCGCTCCCTCTCGGTGAATACCAAAGAGGGCGTGCATGTTTCCTTTGAGTTCTCCACATTAAGCAAGGCGGCAAAATACAACCAAACACACACACACACACACACACACAGGCTGTAGTTTAAGAAGCAGAGTCAATGTGGTCGCTTCCAAATAGTCTCAGTCTATTTCACACTCCAGACGCACATTTCCCACCACAATAATTTATTGCTTTCTCTCTTTCTCTCTCTCTCTCTCTCACTTAGAAAAAATCCTCCACTAGTTGCATCAATTAACATTGTTGATTCTTACGAGACCCTTTATTCCTACTATGACCTTCACAACAACACTTAGACTAAAACTAAACTAACAAATTAACTAATAACAGTTTGAAATGCCGAGTCTCATGGACTTAAATGCATCTGCAGAATCGCAGACTGTAGGTCCTGATTAGTAAAACAGTGTCTTTCCGTGGCCGAAAAAACATGTCTTGCTCAGGAGGTGATTCAGCCACTTGACCTGTTGCACTTCCGCTAATATGAAGCATCTTGGATTTTGAGAAAGAAATAGAAGTCAACGGCTAAATGTATCTACAGTGGCAACAAAACAGCTTTTATTTTGGGTAGAGATAGGGGTTTCACATGCAACAAGTGACCACAGCCGGAATCCTGGAATCCGACCGTAGACGTGGTGGTCATGTGGTATGCATCTTAACCAGAAGTGGGTAGATCTTGTTTCTCCAGTGATTCACAGACAGTGTCACTCAAAGATGTACTAAAACTGTTCTAAATCATCATTCTCCTTCCTGATGTCTCCCATGGTCTTTGTCCTCTGCTCGTTTCTCGTTCCTGGGCATGACACTGAAAGTGGAGACAACCACAAAGTCACTTAAAAACGTTTTGACAAAGAGAACAGGGCGACGGCCATTTATATAGCCGGTCGCTCGGCAACTGTGGTTTATTTGAGTTTAACCGCTCGAACACCGATCACATTGCTCACTCGACTTCCCACGTTGACAGAACAACCTCATGAGTTCTGTTTGACAGTGACATACATTTTTCCCAGGAAAAACTCCTCCGGAGCACAGGAAGTGATGCGTTTAATGTTTCCAGCAGCAGCAACAGCGGTTTGCTTGGAATAAACAACAGAACCACCATGGCAAGCAGCAGACACAAAAGTGTGTGACCTACAGGGTTGTCAGGTTCACAAGTTAGTGAAACTGGGCAACGTGCATGGGCTACAATTCGTGGAATATTATTTAGAGAATGGGTTTGACCATGTACTGTAACTGGGTCTGACTGCACAAGAAAAACCACACAGACAAACTCTTGTGCGACCCACAGAAACTGCGACTGCGCCCGACAGTGAACGCAGCGCAAAAGACGGGCCCCACGCCGGCAAATTGACTGCTTGATTGACAGGTGATTTGCAGGAAGCGCGGCGCCAAACGCCGCACACGGAATGACCGCTTGTATAAGAACGCACGAGATCGCCACTTAAACACAAGCGCAGACATGTTTTCATGGGAAATGGCGCAACTTTAACCACACTGCATATGTTCATTGTGCCAGTCGCAGTGGGGCTGGTCTCAGCAGACTGGAGGGGTTGGCGTACGGACATTGTTCCTTTCTACCGCAGGGGTCTTGGGAGGCCCCGGTTGAGGCCATAGTGAGGCGCTGGAGCGGGCTGCCTGACTCCAAAGAGAGCACTCTAAATACTGACAGGCAGCACTTGAGACAGGCCTGGGAGAGCAGGGGTCCTACTGGGCTATTGTCAGCCACCACACAGGTTAACAAGACACTGCACCAGCTTCTAACCTCTGTCTTTCACTCCGCGCAAACCCTGTCCTCTTCCACCACCTCGCTCTCACACGCAAACACTCTCGCCCGCGTGCTCCCCCCACCACCTTCTGTTTCTGTTTTCTGTTTTCATTTTTTTTTTTCTTTCTCCCGCTCGCTCCAATTTCCATTTGTACTGATAAAGGAGAGAACACAGAGAAAACAATTCATTTCAGAGGAAATAAAGGAGCGACTTCTCACCTCCAATAATGACCTTATTCCCCCTACGTGTTTCTTTTTTTTTTTTTAATTGAATTCAACTATTCCTTTTTATTCCACTCATCATCCATTTATATCTCTCTGTCCTTCACTCATCCCCCTTTACTCTCCCTTTCTTTGTGTGTCTTCCTCTCACTTTCTGTTTCTCCAGTGTATACAGCCATTCATAACTCTAGGTTATCATTTCAAAAGGCTTTCAATTCGAGCCCTCACAGAGGAGACGGTATAAAGAGGCTGCAGCCCGAGGGCTTGCGTGCACCGGCAAACGCACACACGTGCGTATGTGCACGTGCAGGCAGACACACACACACACACACACACACACACACACACACACACACACACACACACAAGAGTAACTGCACACGTAAGCATACTCGACAGAATCAGCACACACAAACACACACTTGATGCAAAGATTTTTTTTAAGACAAACATGCACACCCTGTTTTTGTCAGGTAAATATACAGATGCTAAGTGGTATCTAAGAAACACCAGTAATTACTCTCAAACACAGACACACAGCGCGGGGGAATCCCTGATTGCCGAGTTTATTTTTCTGTATTGACTCCATAGAAATAAGATATTTTCTCTTCATGACCTCTCCGTGTCCTCATTCTTCCTCTCCCTGCTTTAGTTGCTCTTTCTCCTCTGTCTCCTCTTCCGTCCTCCTCATTTTCTTGCCTGTCTGTCGGTCACGCCTGGCTGCCATTCTGTCATCGGTCCCTGTTGCTCTTTATCTAAAAGCTCTTAGCTGCCCTCAGGGCTCAACTTATAATATTACAGTACACCTCAAGTCTCTCTCTGCCTTTTTTCGCACACACTAATACACTAATGGAAGAAAGACATACAATAGCAGCACTAAGTGGGCAAAGAGCCACTGGACGCAGAAAGGAGCATCTTAAAGAGCCTCTTTCTGTCACACACACACACACACACACACACACACACACACACACACACACACACACACACACACACACACACACACACACACACACACACACACACAAATAGCAGCTGTGCTCAGATTAATCGTCTTGGACCTCTGGCTGGATCAATAAGCTCCATGATGCATGTGTGGGTGTGGTAATGTGTTAAAATCACCTTGAATTAAAAGTTATTTTGAGAACAGTTGGGTAAAGATGTTGCTAAATGCAGAGTTTTGCAACAAGCTGAAATGGGTGTGTTGTGTTCATTGTATTTCCTTTTTTCTATTTATGAATCCCAGGCCAGCATCCCTGCCAGGCCAGGAAGCCTAATAAAACACAACAGTGTGTGAGTATTAACTCAAACACACACTGTCACTGTCTAAACAAAGAGAAATGTACACATCTCCATTCAAAGAACCCAAAGAACAAACTGGTCCTCCGCACTGCAGCATACCACACACTGTGTATGCATGAGAGGCTGTGCATTTTGTGTGTGTGTGTGTGTGTGTGTGTGTATGTGTCTGAACCGCAAAATAGATAACTGTATCATACCTTAACCATGGGAAATACCCACTGCACATTTCAATTGCATAAACGTCAGTGTTTGTGTGTGTTTATGTGTGTGTGTGTGTGTGTGTGCGCGCGCACATGTGCATGTGCATGCATAAGCGTGGCGGGGCGTTAGGAACTGCTCTATTGATGAGAGAATGAAGTCATTTTTTCAATGTGGGGTTAAGCGCTGCATTATTGCCGCCTCATTTGGCTCCTGTGGGCCACCATAGCCCTCCTGTCTGGTTTCCATGGCACGGAGAGAGAACAGAGAGGGGAATGTCCCTGCTTACCAGACTGCAAGTTCATCCATCAGCTCACACACACACACACACATGCACACGCACGCACGCGCACACACACACATACACAGACACACACACGCACAGAGGCAATAAGGGCTTATCCTACTCACAGTCAACTTTCCCACAAAGTTGCAACAAATCAAGAGCAGCAGTGCTAAGTCTCCCAAAGCCAGCCAATATCACATTATACACTAGTGGGGCTTGGGCCCACGAAGCTGCACAGAGCAGCGAGCTGCTGTAAAACCAATTCACCTAAAAGGATAGAGTTTCTGCTACTGCTACAGTCCGTACAGTGCACAGGAGCCCGGTTGTAAACCTGGGAAGTCTCAAAGAGTCCACGTCGCCACTCGAGGGTAAACTTTTAATCCAGCGTTTGCTGCAGCGTTTCTTTTCCCACCGTCCGTACACGTCCGTGTGTTTTATGAGGATGTATTGAGCGATGTAAGCGTGGACCAGTGTAACAGTTCACAAACACTGTAGGGATTGTCTGCAGTAATGGGATGGGACAAGCAGGCTGTACGTGCCCATGCACCTTTGTGTGTGTGTGTGTGTGTATGTTCGCTGTTTGAACCAGTGCTGAACATGAGCCAACCATGTCAGCAAGCTTTGTCAGCTCACATAATAACTACATTCCTCTGGTGATATCATACAGAGCAGATAGAGAACAGCTTCACTATAAAGAACAGGCGGCGAGAGATGGATGAACTGTCCTTATTCATTAACATGAACGGTGCCAATTTTATTGTGTTTAACAGAGTTTAGTAAAAAACTTCCTCCCAGGCTGGGTCCTTCCCTCACTTCCCCTCTTTCTTTCTTCCCCTAAATCCCCCAGGTGGAGTCTCTCTCCTTTTCTCAGTTTACTGTAAACATCTCCATGTATCACTGTCATATCAGCACATTCATCTGTTATAGAGGGCCGGAGTCCCCGCAGCGCTTCATTCACCCTAATTCATGCACTCAGGCCGAGCACTTACACGCACACACACACACACACACATGCATCTACGTTCGCATGTATGTGCATACGCCAGCCACACAAACATGAACGCCGGCGACCTATTGTGTGTTCGGCCTGTGTGACGTTATTATGCTGCAGGATCCATTCATCACGCTCGCACAAAGGAATATGAGAGCGGGCGCAAAATGAAACTCTGCATGTACACAAATGCTCACGCTGCTAAACCCGCTTGCGCTTAATCACTAAAAGCAAATTTAATACACATCATCGCTTTCCGCATCCCTGAGTGAGGAGAAGGGATATATCTCACTGTATTAATCTATGAAATTCTCCCCGCCAAACTGCATCTCGTCTCTCCTCAATGCAATTACGTTGCATTATCCAACGGCTGCTTAACTTACGTGCATAATAATCCTGGCAATACCACTCAGACACCGCCAGCCTTTTATAAAGAATTAAACATGATGTATATTTTTACATATTTTTTTTTTAACAGTCAAGTGAAGTCAACTTATTTGATTGCATTTACAGAATAGCATAGAATAAAAGTATAGTATACTATAGTCCATTAGAAAACCACCACTTTAGCAGATTTTGGTCATTTTTTCTATATGTTTTTGTAACATTAATTAGTTAGTTGCGTTGAATTTGTTGAGTACATACAAGACTGTGTTTTCTTTACGCTTGGGTCCCTTGAAACGAGATGGAGAAGGATCTATAATGTCCCGTACATGCCCACAAGTATTTCCTTACAGACGGTCACAAACTGGTCCGAGGGGCCCTGAGAGGCAAAGGTGATCCATTTGCATCCATCTCTACTTCCCCTGTGTCTATTAAAAGCCTGGTGTCACATAGTGAGATCTCCTGTCTCCTCTCCCAGACTCTCTGACGAGGTGTCAACCCTTCTCAGCTCCACCTGACACAGGAGCCACATGCCGAACATCTTCGCTCCTGTCCGATGTGTGTGTCTGCGTTATCGTCTTTCTATTTGCGGTTTCTCTGTTTGTTCATCGCGTTAGGGCCGTGCAGGCGGACAGAATAGCTGCGCGTGTTTTGAAACCCTTTTTTTTTTTTTTGTTGCTGTTGTTGGCATCCTCTCCAGCCTTCCTCATCACACTGAGAGACATTTGGTTCAAGTCTATTGCCCTTACAATCAAAATGCCTCCTGTAATGCCATCATCACGCAGCAGCAGCCCCAGCCCCTGTATTACATCCATTGAAAGGGACATAACTTTATTAACTCGCACACAGCGTGGCGTGGCTCTAAAAGCAGCAGGCCATGCAGGCTGCCTGTCATCCAGATAACATAACTTTATTAGCCAGTCTATTGACACAGTTGCAGACAGCGGCCTCGCAAGCGCAACAAGTTCATTAAGTCGCCCGTGGCCGGCCTTCAAAACAACACAACTTTATTACAAGAGGCACAGACAGACATTAACACAGCAGTGGTCAATCCGCTGCCAAAGGAAAGATTGGAATTACATTACGGGAGGAACAGAGGGGCAGAAAATAGAGGTGTAGAAATGGGCTATAACAGCATGTCTGCGTCCCACAAAGAGAAGCTTTCCGTCTTTGTTCACGGTCCCTGTGACGAATTGTGGCAAAGAAGCTAATTGACACTATGGGAGCTGAACTCATAAATCACGCACACCTAAATCTCACTAAATTTCATTTGACTGATTTTCACTGATTTCTTACAAGCAGCAGATTCAGATTTTTAATTGCCTTCCCAACGCCTTTAAGCTAACCCTTGCAGTCACTACAGAAAAATAGGGAAAAAATACTAGAACATGGTGATTATGCACCAGACTTTATTTTTTAAAATAAAAAGTTAAACAGTGTTTGTGCTGTGAATTGTATTTTCTAAATTGAAATTTTATCCAGACCATGGTAATATTAAATCTCTAAATATTCAAGAGACACACAAACAAATAAAAAAAGCTCTGAAAAGATTTGAAATAAAAATAAATCATTGCAGCTTTACTTTTAAAACATCCAACAAATAGCACATTTTTTTCCTATGTGTTGTTTGTGGTAAGTCAAGGCAGCGAATCACATGAGCGCTCACAAACATGTGGACATACACACACACACACACACACACACACACACACACACACACACACACACACACACACACACGCACAGTTGGATTCCTTGACTCAGTACCATGTGGCATTTGCTTATTGAATGCTTTCCTCCGGAACACATTCATAATTTATGGAGAGATTGGATCCGTCTCTGCGGCCCCCCACACACCCCTCCCGTCCTCCTCCCTGCCCTCTGCCCCTTAATCCCTGTCAACCTCCCTCTTCTTTTCTTCCACTGAACACTTCGCTCACTGTAACACAAACACAAAGCAGCAAAGTGTTTCTCTTTTTTTCTTTTATATAAATGTCCCACTAAAGTATTTAGATGAACTAAGACATTCTGAAAATAACTGATACCTTTTTCCTCCTGTTTGATTTTCTCTCCAAGGATTTTTCTTTTCTTTTTTTTTTGCAGTAAGTGATGTTACTAATTGACCAATCAGGTTGCACTAACAAGGCTGTCAGACCATGTTAGGATCAGCCGCCAATCACGGCCCGCTGAGTTGTCTCCCTGGGCAACTGTTAGCCAATGACCTGCAAGAATCTGACTGGAAGGGATCGCAATCAACCACCAGAAGCTGATACACGAGGTCCAAATACAAAGGCAAACACATACAGACGCAACAGAAAGAAGCACAAACATGAACAACTGAACTCACGGAGAGCAGCGGCAATACGGGCGAGACATTTATTACCAAAGGCAGAATAAATCATACGTGTGTGTGTGTGTGTGTGTGTTTGTGCATCATTACTTAAAAAACAGGAACAAAGACTTTGCTGCCCATTAGTGGCCAAAAGCTTGAGGGCAAGAGCCTGCATACAGACACACACACACACACACACACACACACACACACACACACACACACACACACACACACACACAGAAAGCTTTGTTCATTTCCATGTCTTTTAAGACCATCTCTGCCCCTAGCATGTAAAAGTCAGAGCAGCCTTTTCATGCCACTGGGTCTGTACGGTTCCTTCTATCTCTTTCAGCTCCCCCCCATGTTTTACTCTTTCTCCATCACACAGCGCTGCCCCCTTAACCTCCTCTCCTCTTTTTATTTGCCCACCTGACTGCCTTTCATTTCCTTTCACCATCACTTTACTGCTTTTTTGTGGCCTTTTTTTTTTTTTTACTCTATATCGCTCTCAGTTTCTCAGCTTTTATTCAACTTATCCCTCTTGTCTCTACATCCAACTTTTTTCTCCATATAGGAGCATTCTGTCAACTTCTACTTTTCTTTTTAAAAGTTGTCTTACTGAATATGCTCTTTCTATCTGTCTCAATCTTCTTCTCTTAACCCCAAGGGAAAAGGAGATTTAAAGATGACTTTTATAGGAAAAGCAGCTGGTTGCCTCTTCATGTCCCAGTCATGGTCAGTGGAGCCTATGTTATTAACATACACACACACACACACATTCACAGACACACACACATGTGCGCGCACACACACATATGGGCACAGATACAGCTTCTGTCCCATGACCATAGTTGTAATCAAGGCTTGACACACACACACACACACACACACACACATATGCACAGCCCCGCTTGTTAGTATGTTAATTTTCACTGTGCATATGAATGATCATCTGAGCGCAATCAAATACACACACACACACACACACACACACGCCAGCACACACACACACACACACACACACACAAACACACACACACATACAGAAGCCATCTGCTCCACTGAGGTGAGTGTGTGTGTGTGCACTTGTGCGTTTGCGTGTGTGTGTGTATATGTGCTTCAAATGTCACATTTGTCTGAGGTGAAAAAGTATTGTCTTCATTGAGAGAAAGATATTCTCTTTCAATCTCGTCACACACACACACATGCATGTACACATGTATGCGCACACACCTCTACTAACAGTAGGAAAACCAGAGTCCTCGGATCAGCGGAAAAAAAACTGGGAGCATGACGATGATAGCTGACATTCCGGGGAATGCTGCAATATCCCATAGCACATGCACGTGTGCAGACACACACACACACACATACATGCACGCACTGAAAGAAAAGATGCTTGTGTAATGGAGACAGATAGAAGGGTAATCCCAATTTCATTTTTCCAGAAGGGTAGTGGATTAGAGGAGGATTAGGACAGTATCACGACAAGATTATGACACACATGAAGCTCTGCTGCACTAAGCCCATTACTCTCTTTTCTGTCTTTTGTCAGTGTGTGCCAGCGTGTGTGTGTCTGCGTGTGTGCCTGCATGTGTGTGTGTGTGTGTGTGTGTGTGTGTGTGCGTGCGTGCATGCATGTGTGTGTGTTTGTGTGTTGGGGGATGCACGTTGGGTTAGAGGGGTTCAGATGTGTTTCTGATGCTTCATACCACATATGGGTCACTGCTTTCGCCCCCCAGGGATGTAGGAGGGGTCAGAAATTGTGGTTTGGAGGAGGGTGGGTGAGTGTGGGGTAACATCAGTAGTCTTAAATCAGTATTTTCAACAAGGTTCACTGAGCTTTGGGGAAACGAGACATTCCCCTGCACGGGAAGCGGGGGATAAGCCCAGTGCAGTGGCTCGTGATTGATTCACAATTATGATGAGCGAATGGAAGACAGTAAAGAGCGGATCAGCAAATAGGAAGCAGACCTCCACCGGAGCGCTCTCGTCTTGGCTCGCACTCCGCGTCTGTGTACAGTAACAGCGCAGCAGGCGGCCTGGCGAGCTGTTGGCTTTATGGGGTGTGTGAGAAGGTAGCAACGAGAGGTCTGACAGTGTGTTGGTATTTTTGGTCCGGGGCTCTTAGGTAACTGAAGGCCAGACAGACAGACAGGCAGACAGACAGGCAGACAGGCAGACAGGCAGACAGATAGACAGACAGGCAGACAGACAGACAGACAGGCAGACAGGCAGACAGGCAGACAGACAGACAGACAGATAGACAGACAGGCAGACAGGCAGACAGATAGACAGACAGGCAGACAGACAGACAGACAGGCAGACAGATAGACAGACAGGCAGACAGGCAGACAGGCAGACAGACAGACAGACAGACAGACAGGCAGACGTTATATACAGTTAACTTTTTTTTCTAGGCATCCATTCAATTATGTAAAGTACAAAAATAAATGTTTTAGCAGTTGTAAAAATGTGATTGAGTTGTGTAATCCATTCCACTGAACATCAAGCGAAGTCTTTGGTAAAGATTCATTCTAATCATATGGTTGAGCCTTCAGATTTTATTTTATTGCTGATGTATGACTTGCAGTAATCAGCTAAAACGTGCAAAATGACTGGTATGGCCCTTTAAGATCGTGATAAGTGTGTTAATCAATTGACAGATACTTTTTATGAATGCAATTACCTGTCTGTTATTTTTTTAGATTTTCGACTTGTTGGATAAACAGATTTTCAGACATTGTAATGGTATTCATTAAGAAAAATAATAAGGATTAGTTGTCATCCTGTTTCTCTTCTGGTTTATGTATTTGTGTTTGCATTGCTATTATTTCAATTCCCTTTAGAGGAATTCCTCAGGTCTTGAGGTTTAGTATTACTTGAAGTATAAACATGCTCGACATGTGTGATTAATGGCTTTTTTTGCTATTGTTCTTAGGTAATAATTACACTTCAGTTGCTTTGACATAGCACTACTTAATGCAGCACAGTTAAAGGGTTACATATACACGCGTGCGTTTTTTTTTCCCACTTTTAACGAAGGCCTGGGATGTGGACAGTGCCGACAGCCTGGTGGGATTTAAAATATTTATAAAACACAGATATGGAGGGAATTTTAAGTGAGGAAGAAAAGACGTGTCCGCTATCATTTCGTTTCGCTCAATCGACGGGTGGGCTTAGAGAACAGAGGGATCCAGAGGGGAGACGGCATCATGTTGTTGGCATGGCGAGGGGGAGGCATGTTATGACATCATATGTCGTTAACCAATTAGACAGGGTGTTGCAGGAGAGTGGTTCCAACAGCCACTAAAAGCCTCGATGTCACTGACCTCAGGAAGAGAGAATTTAATAACAAACAATCTCTTGTTTCGCTCTTTTTTTCCTCTCTTTTGCCAACAGCCACTTCTTGTATCCGCCGCCTTTGTCCTTCCTGAGATGTGCAAACCTGCCCATCTGGCTACTAAAACTACATGTCAAGGCCACAGACTGTTTGCTGATTGCTGCTGGGTTTCCACATGGCCAAATTAGCAATTACCTCTAATGAGCTTCAGGGAGAAAAGGTGAGAATGTTCATTCTCGTTTTGATTTAGAAAGAAAGAGGTTAAGGAACACTTGAGCTTTAATTAATAAAACGAGTTGGACTACCTGCACGGAGAAAATTGCTGTGCTTTAAGTGGGCAGGAGATACAGGCTGTTAAAAAGAGATATCTGCATCTAGGATTGAATCTGTTTCATCACAGAAGAGGACATGTCACACACACACACACACACACTGTAGTTACAGCACAAGAACAGCTGAGCTCTAGATTGCTCCACAATCCCCCATGACCATGAGTTTTGGCCAGAGGGGTGAAATAAACTTACCACCTGCTACTGTTAGTCCTCACGATCACACACACACACACACACGTACACACACGCACGCACGCATGCACTAGCACAAACTTTTGCCTAACATCTGCCACTGCAGTCCCTTGTGTTTTGCCAACACCGGAAACTTTCAGACTAATAGTCACAGCTCAAGGCAGAGCTTACAGTTTCCCAGCTTTTAATGGCTGTTCGCCTCACATCATTAATGCATATCAATCACCATAAACACACACACACACACACACACAGTAGGCCCGTACAGCAGGATTTGTATCACTGAGCTGTGAATAACAGAGCTGAAAGCTCTGCAGTGAGTATTGAGCTGTTAAAGTTCAGACAGGGAATGCGGAGCGATGTGAGCGGGCGGGACAGGAGGAAAAGGAGGAGAGTGATTAAAAAGTTGGACAAAACAACAGAAACAAACATAAAAACAGAAAATATGTGATTATTCATTAAATAAAAAGATACACTTTATTTATCCAGGGGGTAGTTCACTGAGAACCGCTTCACTTTCCAGGAACACCCAGTTACACATTCTCAGTACAACAGTCTGATCTGCTGAGTCGGGGTTAAGGGTCTTGGTCAATGGCACGTCAGTGCTGGTCATGTGGGAGGGGCGGGTGGTGCCGTTTCCCTTCCCCAGCCACATTTATCCCGCTGGTCGAGTGGGTTGAACCAATGACCCTCTAACCTTCAGCCAACCTCTGCCTGAACTGGAAAGCAGCGATCACGTCACCCGAATGAGTTGGACCTACTGTTCGGAAATTCTATACAAGATTTTGTGCGGGGCTTTCATCACTCCTTTTATACCTCATATTAGGGGATACGTGTGCTGGCGTGATTACGGGTTCTTTGTTACTTCTATTATGGGACTGTTCAGTGCTCAGAGGTGATTTGTAGGCCTGCTCGGCCAGAAACCTGAAGCAGCACTCTGTATTTACCAGGCTTCTTTTCACATTGGGCTGTCTCTCAGCAAAAAAGAACAATTATGATGAACTTGACAAAGCCTAAACTATATTACCTTGCAACCCCTTTCCCTCGGGCAACAACAAGGACATGGTCGGGAGCTTCATGGAGACGCACCATATAATTTAGCTGTTGAGCTCTCGACAGCCATGCTTTGTAAACAAAAACACACACATACACACACGGACAAGGACAAAAGGTGAGGTGCATTCATTATTCTTGTCCAGCTTGTGAAGTCTTGAAGGGGAAAGTTATCTTTTCGAGCCTTGGTGCATGTGGCAGGGTCTCAGAACTTTACTATTGTGTAAATTGCTATGATAAAGTAAATTCTGGAGACAGTTTGAAATGGCTAGACAAACACACACACACACACACACACACACACACACACACACACACAAACAAGTGGTCATGGAGGATAAACAGTGATCAAACATCCAACCCCTCTCATGTCTTTCATCTCTGCATGCTAATTAACCTTGACCTGGAACCTCCCAGCGCTTAATTGCTGCCATGGAAACGCTTGCAGAACAGCCTCATGCACGCACACACACATGTGCACCTGCATACACATACACACACACACACACACACACACACACACACACACACACACACACACACACACACTCTGTTCAATTAGACCCATCCATTCTGCTTGACTAGCAACAGTCATCACCATGAGAGCATCAGATATCACCTGTCTGTCTGTTTCTGCCCCATCAACTTGTGGAGATGTAGCGGCAGAGAGGAGGAAGGAGGCGGAAAGTGCACATGGTATGAAAGTGAAAAAAATAGCTAAGGTAGTTAGGTATTTGAAAAAAAAGAAAGAAAAGGAAAGAAGAAAAGAAAGGCAGGAAAATAGGAGCGTTGGAAGGTAAGATGAGTCACAGAAGGAGAAACGCAGACCCGTCGAACTGCCGTAAAAGTCTGCCACGCCGACCCGGTGGCTGCTACGTTCTCCTCAGAGGGCTGATTGAGAGAAATGGAGCAGGAGATGGGGGCACGACCATCGTTTTAGCAAAATGCAGATTCAATGCTGTCTCCCCCCCTGCGGTGTGACACGCCGCAAGAGCGACATGGACGCGCACACACGCGCATATAGAGTGAGTTCAAATGAGGCACGCCTGCAACAATGAACTTACGAACCTCCCACAAACCTGCATGAACACACACACACACACTCACACACACACACACACACTCACACAAGCACACACACAGACAAGGTATTGTTACTTGTGGGCTTTGTTTGAACATGCAGGTTGTCAGGAGGTAATGCGTTGTGGTTAATAACCTTTTCCTTTCCCTCCCTCCATCCATGCATCGCTGCTGGTTCATTCAGGGCCGCTCTCTAATCTAAACCAGTATGAGGCCGGTGGCTGTCACTAGAGCGGTAGAGAGGGGAAGAAGTTAGATGTCTTCATGACTGTTTTAGTTCTGCACTAAAAAGTCTGCTCTAATCGACAACTGCACAGTTCTAATTAGTTCTCACTTTTTGAGCTCTAAAGAAACTGTGCATATAACTCTTTGAACTGATATGACTGATATTTGCATTATTGAATTATCTTTAATTAATTAATTTGTTTATGAATATTAGCTGTTTATGTCGAGACAAATCAAACACTGATGCATTCAAGAAGTTTAGGGCTATTTTGTTGAACTTCAGATGAGGATTTTTGGAGAAGAACATTTATAGGCAATGTCGAGTCATGACATGTTTTGAACAACACCCGTCCCTTGTCAGGTAGGGGAGGGTTCTGATTGGCAGGTCAGTCCGTCTCTAGTTTCCCGGAAGACTTATGGGAAAATAATGGGAACACACATCGGAAACAATGTGAACGCAGGTTTGACTAACAAGGGGAACTCCGCACCAATTGTCTTCCACCACGCTCATACTGTCCAGTCCTGTATGTGGACAGATGATATCCTCAGCTGCTGGGATGTCTGGGAAACACCAATTGTTACCTAGCGGGTCACCAAGGCAACCCTGACAGGAATCTTATGTGCACTGTTGGACACACACACTCTGACAGTAACCCACCCACCCAGAGCGCTGCTTGTAATTATGAGAGCTGTAAAACAGGCTGACATCATAGCCTTGGGTTATTCATTCCTGTGTTCCCTCTTTCAAACTAAATTATGGTTACGTGTGTGTGAGAGAGAGAGTGTGTGTGTGTGTGTGTGTGTGTGTGTGTAGAGATAAACTGTCCAGGTGTTAAGGCTGTTGTCAAACTTTCACTGCTGCCTTCTGTCCATAACAACCAGGAACAGAACAGCTCCTCCCATAATTAAAAAAAACTACCTGTCTTACTTTTTCTACCTAACTTCTAGAACTTTTCCAGTTAGCACACACACACACACACACACACACACACACACACACACACACACACACACACACACACACACACACACATACACACACACACACACACACACTTACAAAATAATTAAAGCAAGCTCATAGTCTGGTAGAGATAGCAACAGGAATGAAGAAGATGATAAGAGACAAAAATGAAATGAGGGGGAAATTAAAGGCCGAGTTAGTTAAACATGACGACAGCATCAATATCAGTTCTGCTGCTGCTGTTAGGCTGAAATGTGAAAGGCAGTTAAGAATTGTGAATGGACGCATAAAAACACATAGATTCTTTACATTTTTTACAAGTGGAGAACTACGGCTGAATGAAATGTGGTGAAGAACTAAGTTAAAAGCTACATATTCTGCAGCCAAGGCAACAACGGAAATAATAGAAATGTTGGACAAAATGTCAGTTTTCACTCCCGAATAGAAAGGGCTTTCATAATGAAAAACATGATCTGGCTTTATGTTTTTTAATGCAAATTGCTAAAATTTCTGTTTTTATACAAAAAAAAAAAGGTCGTCCAATGAGCTGTGAGAACACAGGTCAGTGTGACCTCTGATATATGACCTCTGACCCCCCCAACAGGAAGGAACCTGCACTCGCACACACACTCTCTCCTCTGTGTCTCCTCTCGTTTCTCCCTCACTCCTCTTCCGCCATGTCTCCCTCCTCTGTTTCCAGATGCCTGCCAATAGTCCATAATTGAATTTCTCTGAACGATGAGGATCTGTCTTTGTGTTACCATCGCGCTGAACCTTTATGAACCTCATAAAGTTTTGGAACATTGCAGCATGCAAACACACACAGGCACAAGGAGGGGAGAGGGTGTGAACCCTTCTAAGCGTGTGAAATATTTAAGAGGGCCAGTGGGGAAAAAAAAAAAAAAAAAGAAACGCTGTGTTTTGTTTTTGAGAGAGAGAGAGAGAGAGAGAGAGAGAGAGGGAGAGAGGGAGGTCGAGAGAGACGGAGAGAGCTTTAGAGAACTAAAAACCACAAAAGCTCTCCGATTCGGCCCATTTAGAGACAACGCACTTGCAAGCGAGTGAGACTGAAAGCAAGAAGAAAGAGAGGGGGCGAGCAGAGGAAACACATATGTCCCAGTTATTGTTATTACTAGACAGCGAAACAGCCAGACAGACGGACGAAGAAGGGTTTAAAAAAAAAAAAAAAAGAGGAAGGAGCGATATGACCAGAGTCCTAACTTGTTTCAAATAGCATCTGTTTTATCCTGCATTACTTAATCTCCCTGGCATCCTGTGCGTGTGTGTGCGCGTGTTCTTCTGACACTTGCTGAGAGGTCAGAGTCCTTTAGAGCTTCAGAGCTGACCAATTACGAGGGGGCACGGTGTTACCGTAGAGATGAGAGAAAACTGTAATTGGATAATGACACATCAGGGTTGGAACCTGTCATTAAACGCTAGTGAGTATGCACGTACTGTACACACACACACACACACACACACACACACACACACACACACACACACACACACACACACACAGGTAGTGTACCAACCTGTGATTACAAAGCTGCTGATCTATCACCAGGCTGCAGCTACAGATACTGTACAATGTCACACTTTCTCTTTTATTCTCACATTATTCTCTTCACAAACTTTTAACGTCTCACCTCGTCTTAAGGAATGTAGTATATATATATATATATATATATATATAATATCCATTGAGTTGCAGAATAAATGAAAAATGTAGTCAAGACATTGACATAGCCTTCTAATGTAATTACTACCATAAAATGTACCATTAGAACCACATTAACTATGTATGGAGTGTTTTTATATCTCAATGTTATCTTCATTGAAAAAACAGCGCTTTTCTTCCAAAAATAAGCACTTCTGAATGACCCCAAATTTTTGAAATGCATATATATAATGCATATATATATATATATATGGCTAAAACTTCTCTTTAAGTGTCACTGACTGATGTGTTGTGGACCTGTTTCTGGCCCGAGTCCTCACATTATGTATACATAGTGCGTTTTAATGAGCCCGGGTCACCATGGTCTGTTCAAACACACTCAGCTTTTGGCGAAATAATGTGAGAGGCTCTGAACTTGTGAGCACCATCTCTGGGAGGAATCGCCGGTCAGCTCCCGGTTTCCTCTCCTGGTTCCTTCTGCATCATTACCATGGGTGAGGGTCTTGCGTAAGCCTCTCCAAACCACTGTGTTAGGCTTGGGGGAGAGAGGGAGGGGGGGGGGGGGGGGGGGGGTATAGGCAAGAAGAAGTGTGAGAGGGAAAAAAAAGCTTTAGAGAAGGGTGCTGGAAAGAGAAAGGGAAGATAGCCTAATAGAGGAGTGATGAGAGAGAGAGAGACAAGGAGGGGGAGGAAATGGGGGCGCAAAAAAAGACCAAGCGAGCAGGAGAGGGAGCGAGGGAGGGGGGTGAGGTTTCCTTTTGTGCGGGGAGTGACAGGGGTGCCAACAGAGTGGCCAGCGATGACGGTCCCGCTGGAGAATGCCGGCTATGCCAGTGGAGTGGCACTAATGGAGCCGGAGAGGGGACGCAGTTGCCTGCCCCGGAGGGGGGATATTGTGCAACTGGACAAGGCGGCTTGACCCGGAGCCAAGATGGAGGATTAGAGGGGAGGGAGGGAGGCACCGGGGCCAGAGAAAGACAGCCATGTTAGGTCTGCTGACTGATTGACATAAACTGAACCCTTTCTGTTTTCCATTTGACTGGCGAGACTCTGGGAGGGGAGAAAGTTTGGAGTCCCTGCGCTAGTTCCTGAAAGAGCGGAGCCAGCGGCCGCTTTTCTCTCTGGATCAGCGTTGGTTTTCTCTCTCTTGTTCCCTCTGAAGTTCTTAAAATAAAATTTATTCTGTATCGCCTTATTCTAGGTCTTTTATGAATCATTTATTTTATAGTGAAAGGCCTTGAACCCAAGACAACAGATGTCTTGTGCATCATTCTATACACATTATCTATATTCCCCAAAGCTCGGTATGACATGGATTTGATATCTGGAAACTTTGGCATCTGCACTAGAACTTAAAGTTAATAAATGCGTATGAGCAACATGAGTTAGAATTAAAGGAATTAAAAATGTTCTATACAAAAGAGCCATTCTCATGCAAAACCTAAAGGTAAGTAGTTTAGCACTTCATTAGAAACAACTGTTTATTTGTTGTTGTTTTCTGCCTGGGGGGTGTTGGGGGGAATGGAAATAGTTATCCTTCTTCTCGCTCTTATCTGTCAGATGACTGAGTTGATCTGAAAAATGCAAATGAATTCAGCTACATAGGCCCGAGGCAGCGAATAACTAAGGGTAATAGAGGGGATCAGGCAATCAGCAGAAACCAAGATTGTGTTTTTGCAGGGGACGCGTTTGAAAGTAGGCTAGGATACAAAAAGGTTGGATTAATCAAACCTTCCTCTAACTAACGGTAAAACTGTAAGTGCAGAAATATTAGTCGATAGAAAAGATTCAGCTCTACCCATCTAAAACTATTTCAAAAATTGCCCCCCCCCCCCCCCCCCCCCCCCCCCCCCCCCCCCCTCAACCTTTGACTCTACTTTTTCAAAGTGAAAAGACATAGGTCTACAGCGTTTTGAAGATTTATTTTCAAAATGGAACATTTTTCCTGCTTTGACGATCTACATCAAAAAAATGTGATTTACTTCGCTCCAATATCTTCAGGTTTTTTCCAAGTATGCAGGCCTGGCGTCGGAGGGGAGGTCAGCCTGGGCCAGACCCATCACTCGCTATCAGAAAAGGGCGCCGACATGGAAACAATCTTGCATTTGCGCTTCAATGCCTCGGTCTATATCATGTTGAGATTCAAAATCAAATCCAAAAAAGCTATTTTATGAAACCTTTATTAAACAATGTGATGTAACTTTAGACCTATGACGAATGAGAAAACATCACATGCCAGTCTATTTTATGAAAGCTGATGGGTGGGTCAGAGCACGACGCCTCCAGCTTTATTGGCATTGTTAACAAGGAGCGGCTGCAGCACAGATCTGGTGAGTGAACTGTTCTCATGTTCATTGCGTGTGCTGTTCGTGGTTGGTCAAGTGTAGGACCTCAGCGATGCTGCTGGTGCAAATTTGTGTGCACCTTTACGCGATTATGTATGTATGTATTTGTGCAGTGAACGCTTAGTGCAATGTTGCTGCTGCTTGGCTCGTGCCAATCACACTCTTTCTCTTCAGATTCAACTCCTGCACCAGTCCTGCAAGTGTGTCATCTTACACAAAAATCAATTGCCTCCTTTCCTTCTCTTCTCTTTAACCCACTTACAAAGCTATGTTAAAATCCAACCTCCCTGTTTAAAAAAGGGCTAATATCCCTCTTATATGAGACCCTGTTGAGCTTAGAAAATTAAATCAGAGCCAGATATTGAGCTAAAAGGTGACTACGGGGAGCACGGCTCAACTCCTCCTCATCATGTGCTAGCCGAGCACTCATTCAATTTAAGGTTTTATATTAATTCATTTTAGTAAATCCGGGCAGGCTGAGATCAGCCAGGCTTAGCTCCAGGCTTTGCTGCTGCTCATACGTTTTTCTCTGCACTTCACATGATTGGATTTAAGTTCAACGCCCTGTTGAAGTGAGCCCACGAACTGACATCTTTTGGAACAAATCATTTGTGCTTATCTTTGAACACTAAGTGACAAATTTTCCTGAGCAAAGGATTCGTCAGCCTGGAAACCTCCCATCATCAACCATATAATATCATAGTCAACCTTAGAAAAAAATGAAACGGCCACGTTTTTGCAAACCTGTCTTTATCACCTTTGGAGTAGAGAACAGATGGTGATGAGAGATTTCAGATTTGATTTTTGATTGTGTTGGGTTTGCCATTGTTCAGCTGTGCCTTTATGATTTCAGCTGGCTTGCTCATCTTTTTGCATTTAATTCATACATTTTCATTGTAGAATGCTCTTCTCCACAACACTTTATCAACGTCAACTGTAAACCTATTATCAGCTGACTGAGATATGGTACTGTATGGCACATTTTTTAAAAATTTTCTCTTTCATTGTTTAGCGCACTTGTCTATGGGAGTTAATCATTGTCAATGTGTACAGCCGCTCTCCACAGATGAGACTGAGACGTGGTATTTGTATTCCCCGATGCTGGGACTGGGGTGAGCAGGGAGCCTGACATGATGAATCGTTCTGATTACTCCATAATCCCTCTCATAATTCACCGGCCAGGCAGACTCATCCATCACCACGGGGGGGCTGGATCCATACCTGCGGATACCTTGTAGAGACGGAGCAGCGAGGGAGGATTCGTCCTGCGTCACACCAGCGTTAACTTACCATTCATATATAATATCCAGTTAAGCACTGGGGCTAAAGTGAATGAGAAGAGGGGAGGAAGTGGAGATAAAACAAGAGCGAGGGAAGTGGGGAGGATGCGGGATGATTTAGCTGCTTTGTGGGGAGGTCCTACCGCACACGGTGACCCTTAATCACACACCAGCAAGGCGGGGAAACGCTTTGATGATCGAGGAAGACCTCACACACATAGTTTCACACACACACAGACACACACACTGGTATATCGTAACTACCTGCTTCCAGGTAAGCTCTTCCTGGCGTTGGATAGGTATGTAACTCCCTCTGAATAATCCATACTCAGGTTACACACACACACACACACACACACACGGGCACATCTTTCTGACAGACATGCTGGCTCCAGACTTCAGGCTACCTGCCATCTACAGTAAGTACTGACATACCTCTCTGCTCTCCTTTCCACACGACTCTCCCCTCTAGCTCTCCTCCTTTCTTTACTTTCCCTGCCCCTCACTTTCTACCTTCTTTTCTTTCTTTTTTTTCTTCTCACAGCGAGTTTAACAATGTAGAAAACAATTTCTGTCTTCACCAGGGTAGATTCCTCCCTGCTCTCTTTTTTTTTTCCACACCATTTAAGAGAGCAAACACATCTCTAATCTTTCTCCTTAAACCCCCCTTGTCTCTCTCTGTGGAGCAGCGCTGTCACTCCTGGCATGTCCATTATCCTGGATATCTCATTGGTTGACACTGATGCTCCCTGACCTTTGAACTCTGACACTCACCCTGGGCGACAGATAATTAATCGAGCTGCATTCAGCATACTGATGAAACAGAAAGAGATATGGACTCATATTATTCATTTAGAATCTCTTATAATATTTTTTTTCTCATGAAAGTGTAAACATAGTAATACTTATAATTATATTGTTTTTGTGATTTATTATAATTTTCTGTAATATTCTAAAGGTGTGATTAGATGCAGAACAGCAATTAAAAATTGTGTCACATGTGAGTGGTGTTAGATAGTTATTTTTATACTTTGAAACTTTGTTGTTCATATTGTACTAAAGCAGCAGTGCAATACAGGGAGTCGAGGAGTGCACCTAGATTATCAGATTACCTCGATTTGAAGTTATTTTTGTGTCATAGTTACCACTGCATTTTTGTCTGGAACTTTGTGTGGACAACATGGACTCAACAGAATACAAGGCAAATGCGCCACCAAACAACCAATAAGATTGTATTAACCGCTCTATAAAACAGTTTCAATAAAAATTCTATTGAATTACCTTTATGTAGGTTTTCTTATTATCTTATTCTTTTTAGGATTTTATTAGTTCAAGTAGGTATAAATTCATTATAAAAAAAAAATCTGCACACAGCTGAGCACACAAACCAGAGCTCCATTCTCAAACATGTTGGTTCTGCCCGTGGTTAAAGTCAAGCAGGGAATTTTCATATCTTTACATTCTGTCTGTATAACATAATCTTTTGTGCTGGTGTCCTATTAATAATGCCACTTTGAATGCCTCTCCGAGTCTCTTGAGAATGAATTACGCTATTGTCTTGGGATCCGAACGGCCAAATCACTTCTTAGGAATGAGTGGCCTTGAGCAATTCCGATAGGCAGTCACGAGATTCATATGATGGCAAGCGAGTGAGTCACCGTCACTCAACACCTCCACGCTGTTGTAAGGGCTGGTTTACACTCAAGGTGATTCACAATAAGGAGAGAGTCAATGATCAAACAGTGTCGCTGTGCCGCGGAAACTGTGAGAGAAATCGCTGCAATCCTCATTTCTTCAACCAAAGTTTCACCAGTGGTTTTAAGAGGAGGTATTTTGCAACACATAAAAGTGATCGCTGAAACTGAACTGAGTCTGACTTTTTTTTTTTTTTCCCCCTCAGCGCATTTGGGGCCTACAGCAAAAAAAGCTCTCGCCAGCCACGTCTCCAGAGGGAAACACTGACAGCTCAAATGTCAATATTTCAAACACACATAACATTTTTTGATATGTGAATATTTTCACAAAAAACTATATTCTTTGGTGGGACAATGCCGGCACAAAGGCACAAAAAAAACACTGGGCTAGGGTAAGGTTAAGAAAGCTGACGGTTTGAGGTAAAGTGATCATGATGTCGAACGCCAGCAAACTGCCCGACGTGACGGTTAAAAATGTTAACAGAGGTATCTCACACGGCTATTTTTAGATTGGTGGATTAAATAGTGGAAACAGCTGATATGTTCACAAAGTGACAACATGCAGATGGTGCAGTGGCTATAGACGATATTGCACACCCCGATTCGTCAAACACAAAAGGAAAGTTTGAAACAATCACTCTTTCTACAGACTTAGAAACAGGCAAAAGTTATTCCAAAGCCTAAATAGAGGAAAACATCATTTAATGACCTAACAGTCATTCCATAAGCTTGTTACCAGCACTAAGACCTTTGAGAAGGCAGCTTTTGATCGAATAAAAGAAAACCCCTCAGTAAATAATCTGATAACAAATTTCCTGCAGGCATACAGAAAGGGACACTACGTGTGCAGCTCTAGTGCAAATGGCAGATAAGTGGGAGAGATCTGGACAACAAAATGATCTGTGGAGCAGTCTTATTAGATTTCACAGCAGTATTTGATGTTATTGACCACAAGCTTCTTCTTAAAAAGCTTGAGTGTTATGGATTTAGACCATCTGCAGCTGCTTGGATGGAAGCTATCTGCTAAATAGATCACAGAGACTCTTCCCTCAAAGGTCCAATGTGAAGGTTTTAGCTGTGTTTAGCAGAATGGACTCAATGGAAAAGGTATCTATTCATATGTGTATGAAATAATAAATAATTGAATCAAATACAAATTGTTGTGTTTTATTATCTTATGGAATGGGGCTCTTTCCATGGAGTTCTACAATAGTTCCAAAATGCACAAGGCTGTAGAGATGGACGTCCAGATTGCTGTGAGTTTCGCTCCACACTATGGGATGGGATGCTGCTGAACAGCACACACTGTACCTTTAATGGAAACCATGCACGCCTCTCTTTGCTCTCCAGTATCAGCACAGTACTGACATTAATACCAGTAACTTGTCTCAACTGGCTAAAAGTTGAAGACAGGCTGATCACCTTTCTACTCTCAACGTGGAAAGTTTTACAATGCAAAACACCTTTTTGAGTCATATACAGTACATATAAGCCATCAGACAGGCACCAGAATGCTGGTTTTCACTCCCCAAGGCAAACACTTCTATAAACACAAAATACTCTATAAACCAATGAACCATGGATTTCTTTACCTCTGTTACTGAACAATTTAATACAGAATGTTATGTGTTTTTGATACATTCCTCATAAATGTGTTTTCGATGCTTATTCACTTACTTTCTTTGATTTGATTAAACTCTGGTTATTATCACTTTACTTTTTGGTGACATTGAATTTTGGCTTTTGAAAGCATCTGGAACAGAACAAGAGTTTCAGTTATCTGTATTTTATCTTATCATTAATTTCATGGTGTGTTTGCAATACTGTCCATGGAATAAAAACACACATCATAAATGCGATGAATATTCAGATAACGCAGTTTTGCTGGTAACTCCTAAAAAAGCCATCAATATAAGTTTTACTCATTACTTATTAGTGTATATTACTACTATACTACGACTATTCTGCAATATTGATTGTATATTTTATTTTTTGCTTCGAGGCACAGCTAATAGAGATACAACCACATAAACAAATAATGTGTACACAGATGAAATATCTGAAAACACACAAGTTCTACCACAAAAAAATGAAGAAAAAAAACATGCTTCGTTTCCTGTTTGGCTGGATTTGATCTATGTGATCAGAGAGTCCTAATGAAAACATTTCATGGACAATATGGCTTTGTATATGCTGAAAAGATCTGTTTTCTCGTATGTGTGTGTGTGCTCATGTGCACGTGTGCGCATGAGCACACACACAGTCTGTTAAAGTGCATTCAGAGAAACAGGAGGGGGCAGGAAATATTGCTGAATAGTGAATCGGTATATTTGTGCCAATGTATGTCTATGTTTGTTAGAGAGAAAGAAAGAGGGAGCGAGGGAAGGCAGAGAGAGGCCCATCACAGACGCCTCGGGCTGCAAAGGCTTAACTTCATTTCCTTGGAGAGGCATAATAGCAGATATTTGCATATCCTATGTACACAAAGTCAGTGGCCAAATGTCTCCTCATCCAACACAGTGCAGCTAACCTTGCAACCAGCAGATACTGATCTTTTAAAGGCAGCATCACGAGCCTGAATCACGCCCCCCCCACCTCGACAAAGGCTGGGCTAACTGTAAACAGAAATGTAGGTTTTCCCAGTTTTTCCCATCAACAAAGAGTAAATATTTGGTTGAAAGATTGGTTGAAAGATAACTGTGTATCGAGTAACGGGACCCCATCCAAGAAAAACAACACAATCGCTCATAATGGAAGCGGACCGAAGGAGGAGGGTGTGATGGGAGGTTATAACCCAACAGTGGACTCGGCCAGAGGAGACCGCTGTCCGTGTCACATTTCCAATTACCAGTCTGGATGGGTTTAAACAAACGGACAAAAAGAAACAAAACATCAGTGACAATCATCCTATAACTTATAACCCTGTAGTTATTATTATAGCCATGATGACAAGGTTGTAGTAAACGTAACCCACATAACTGGACCCCGTCTGAGCCTGACCAAAGCTTTTTTGGCCTAGATCTGACCAGACTGTGACCACAGTGTTGTCACATCACATTATTTTTTCACATTTGTTGGACAGCACAGACAAATTATGTCATCTTGACAACAGGGGTGCGATTAAAAAACACTTAAGCGCCTATGTGTTTTTTTCATATTCTTGAAGTCACATGCCTAAACAACACGTGTGGTCATTTAATTTAGAGGTTCGTAAGGTTTAACAACTTTGAAACAACAACAACTATGCAACTATAAAAATAAAAAAAAATAGTTTCAAAGAGTCCAAAATATTGCATCTCATAATAAAATTGTTCTAAAGAGCACAAAGTTCCATGTCCTGATATTATTTCAGGAAAAATAGTTGTAACATGTGGCGCTTTCCACACAAGTTCAATTTGTCATTATTTTTCTAAAAGAAAAGTGGGCGAGAGCCCCTCCTTGGCCCTATATATCACCTCCTTCTTAGATCTCCTGACTGGAACATTCTTCACCTCTGACCTCTCCGGGCCCTGGAGGTCATCGTCACTGTGGCAACTAAAACGTCCAATGTTCTCTGTCTTAATTAAAAAACATTATTTACTCAGAGAAAATTTCATTTTCTCTACCTCTGACCTCTCTTTTTTTCCCTTTGTCTTTCTCTTGCACGTCCTCCTCCCTTCTCTGAGTTAACTATCGACATTCTGGGAAAACCCACAACTCCTGAAAGACGTCTGCACTCTTACGACCATTGTACTGAGCCTGTCCTTTCGGCCGAGGTAGTGTGTGTGTGTGTGTGTGTGTGTGTGTGTGCAGCAGAGTTAAGCTCTCACCGAAGACAAAGCGACAACCTTCGAGGCTGCTAAGCAACAATGCCGCCTGGTAAAGCCTCATCAGGGCACCGTTTAGCAGAGGATTAGGGACTATTACGCACACATAAACACACCCAAAACGTTGCCTCATCAACTCATTAATTCAAACCCCATACCGGTTTGACTCTGGTTTAATGTGTGTGTGTATGTGCGTGTGTGTGTGTGTGTTCACTCATTTCACTCAGTCATCTTGACCATGTTGACTCTCCTTCTCAGAGGAAGGATGATAAAGGAGTGAAGGAGTGGCATACAGCTATCTATCTTTGAACTTCCCTTCATCTCTTGCACACACACACACACACACACACACACACACACACACATGCAATGTCTGCTTTTTCATTACTTTTTGGCTTTCTCTCTAGGTTTCTGTCAAAAATAAAGAAGGAGTAGGAAAGCACTTACAGATACATATAATCATTTATAGGATTGTAAATATCATTTTAAACTAGCAAATGGATCAATAATGTGATTACCACTGCAGAGGGCACCCACATAAAATGATTCTAAAGACATTGGCCAAAAAAAAAAAATTAATAATAAATGCATAAAAACACACACATACACACATTTGCAGTAGAAATACACAAAATACACCATCCCATCAATCTTGCTTGATACTCCAGCATAATCAGCCTTGTGGGAGCTTTTCCTCTTATCACACTGTCACCTTCATCAACCCCTCTTTCAACTCTCCCTCCTTCATCCCACTACTGATTGGTGACCAGGAAAAGAAATAGTAAGAGCTGAAAGAGGAGAGGAGAGGAAACGCTATCCAAATTCCTGAAAAGCAAATTCAAAATACGAGTGCAATCAAGTGTTCATTAAAAAACACCCTGACAAAAACATGTAAGTAGAGAATTACTACAGCATAGAAGATGAGCTGTACTGATTAGAGTGCATCATAGTAAATAACCACATAACAATATTCTATAAACACATTAGAGGTATATTTGGCTCTAAGCTGTTTGTTTTCACTTAAGTACAATTTACAATTTTTATATTGGAGTTATTTTATATTTTATTTTGTGGAGTTATTTTATTCACCAGTGGAGAGATGAGCAACCAGCAGCACTGTTATTTTCACCAATCACTAGAATGAGATCGTACCAAATGGTGTGCGCCTGCATTTGTGTGACGTTCTGATCTTAAGGTCAAAACTTGTGATTCGTTTGGCTCGGGTGTCTCTTGATTCCCGGCCAGTGCGGAGAGGTTTTACTAGCCCATCTTGTTTTACAGAGTCCTTCTAATGAACTGACTCTGTTTGAGCCACTCTTCTTCTCTTTCTGTCTTTCTTCTCTCTCTCGGTGCAAACAGTCACAGCTGTGATCCTCAGTATTACTGCACTGTGGATACAGTGATCAACAATAGGACAGAGGGGAAACAGGAGGGCTGTGTGTGTGTGTGTGTGTGTGTGTGTGTCAGAGACAGACACAGACACAGACATACAGACAGAGACAGATAGATTTTGGGGTAATGCCTGCCACATGGTGTCTCCAGATGTGTGCGTCTACATAACCTAATAGAGTCTGGGCCCTGGGGTGTTTGGGGAGGCAAGAAGTGTGTGCGTGTGTGTGTGTGCATGTGTATAAAATGGGACGTATAGAGGGGCAGAGGGGTGAGGATCAGGTGTTTCCAATGGGGAAAATAAAGCCGACATGGAGGTCAATGCTCTTTCATATAATGATATGTCATGTCACAATTTCCCATCAAACATCTCTCTCATACACAGTTTAACTTAAACAATTGGAAAGCTGTTCTGCAGAACATCCATATCTAACTTTCAAAAAACTGGTTTTTATTAGTAACACTGGTGGCAGTGGCCGTTGAGTGATTTGCAGTCAGCATTGTGTTGCCTGTGTGAGAGCTCGGTGCTCACAAAGCAACCAGAGTCCTTCATATATAAATCAGTCCACAGGCTGAAGGAAACAGGCCTAGTTCTAATTTTTTAAGCTGTGGGTAACCTGTTCACACATAGGCAATAAATATATATATATATATATATATATATATATATATATATATATATATATATATATATATATATATATGGCATTATATATATATATATTTATTATACAAATTGTTTAGAACTATACTGCTGTTATAAGCAGAGGCTATTTTTTACCATACCTTATTCGTTCATAGGAACTTGTCGTGTGAAGATATTTTTCATATTGCTAATGTATTTTATAAAATTTCATTAATTATTTCTTAAACCACCAGTTTCCACAAGTAAAAAGCTGCGTAAGCTTTATATATATATATATATATAGATATATATATGACTACATTTTAATGCATATTTCACACATAAACCCAGTACACACACACACATACACACAGACACACACACACACACACACACAGATTTTCCAAGCCCAAAAAAAACGTAAAAACATAATTTTCATAATAGCAGGTTGAGCAAGTGTTCATTTATAGCCGTACTGTCGCAACAACCAAAGTCGGCCCAGTTCGCACATACCTTCTGACCTCAATACAAAATTACAAATAACAAGATTCCACGTCAGAGGTTCTCAAGGGTTTTTTGTTGTGTTTTCCAAAAATAAAGAAAAAAAATCACTGTATGGGGTGTAGAAGTACAAGTTTTAATATTGACCAAACAGCCCAAAATGCTATTGGCTTTAACTTTGTGGTTGTCATTCACTCTGAATGACTTTATACATCTGACAGATCGTCTCATAGCTTTGCGGCTGCTGTGGCGCCGGCTTGGCAATTTCTCTTTTGTCGTCACCGAGCAATTTTCTGCTTATTTTCAGAGTTTATCTTTTTTTCTCTTTTCACATTGTAATACATTTAACTGGAGAAGACATACTCACGCAATTATAGCGGCACATTATAAAAGTTGTTCCATTAAATGAAGGGCACTTGTTGGCTTGAAGATGGGCAGCCAACAGGGGACCCTCTGCTAATCACATACACCTGGAGAGCTGTGGTTCACACACACACACACACACACACACACACACACACACACACACACACACACACACACACACACACACACACACACACACACACACACACACACACATAATCACTTACACACACTCAGAGGCAGCTCGTCTACGACAGCTGAGCACAGAGCAGTATATCCTAGTTGTATTTTTACCTCAGCCCACACGCTGAGCAAAATGCCAACTCTTGGCCTTGAGAAACTCACTCTCTCTCTCTTACACACACACACACACACACACACACACACACACACACACAGAAACGCAGACACACACCC